>JARHVA010004781.1:1250000-1287500 GCA_037957365.1 Torreya grandis
AATGTAAATAAAGCTCCAAAATTTTAAATAAAGAGTCTCTTATATAAAGGACTTCATGAGGCATTTTATAGCTAGCACTTACTACTTTGGCATATTAGATATAATAAAAATTAGTCAATAGTATAACTCAACTTCTCTGCATCACACTTAGATTTACATGATCAATAAAATAAGGGCCTAAGCAAATTTCATTATTACATAAATTGTGTGTGTTGACTAAGCATGTTCCCTAAGGGAAAACTACATTAGATCTAAGACCCTAGCTTAAGGGTTAATGTAGGTAGCAATCATAACAACATGGGTTCTAGATTGTGCGATCATTCTTCCCCTAACCTAGTTTTTCCCCCTTTAGCATTTGATATATTTTTTTGTTTCCATGTGCATAGACAAGTATAGGTACTGAAGATAGAAACAAACCCTTGATGAGACTTGGTGACTTCCAGAAGCAAAAAATTGATATACAGGGTCTTTTGGAGTTGAGGGATAGAACCCAAAAAGATCAAAAGGACTATAGTACCAAAAATAAGACCATAACATTGGACCCCAAAGTGTCCAACTTTTAGTGCTATTGTCTAGGCAAAAAACAAAATTTTTGTCCTATTTTTGATAGTCTACTTAGTCAACTCAATAATTTATAGTTCTAAAATCCTCTGTCTCAGTCCAAAAATCAGCTAAGTTTACACTCTATCCCCTTATTTACTATTTTTAGTAATTAATTGATCAAATCTAGATTTAGCAAATCAGTATGTTAATTTAGACATACTATATTCACATATTTTCTAGATTAATCTAGACCCATTTACTAATTAGGAAATTAAACCTTAGTTTCCCAAAAGTAGTAAAACATTTGGTGAACCTAACTTACTTTGAATTTTCACACAAAAACCCTAGAACCCTAGGGATAATTATTTCTAATTTTTAAAAATATTTTCTTGATTTTTTTCTAAATTTAAAAATCAATAAGCTACAAATTTAAGTGCAATATTTTCAATAATTCACTAAAACACAAGATTTCAAAACTAGGTCATTTAACAACAAGCCTACCTCCTTGCCAATTTTAGACAAATATTTTGGAATTTTTGTAAAATAATTACCTTGCCAAAAATTATTTCAAAATTCCAAAATCAATAGTTTCTTTTGTAAAAATTTAATTTTCCAAATTCAATTTTTTGTGCAATTATTCCATTTCAAAAATAATTTTAGAATTTCAAATTATTGCATAATTTTCAAAAATTCTAAAAACCCTAGATTCCCAAACTAGGTCCTCAAACCTCAAATTACCCTCCCTTACAATCTTTAGAAAAATACTTTGAATCTATTGTAAATTGTTTGGGTTAAAAAAGTAAAGTTTAAAATTCAATGTTAGTAGTTCTTTGTGCATTTATTTGCTTCACAGTACTTTTCAAAATTCTCTTTAGTGATATGGCCACAAAGGCACCTCATCCTTCTCATCCCTTAGATAAAATTCTCAAATTATCTTACAATTATGACAATGATTAGACAAATTCACAAAATTACACATTAGTTAAAACTATAGAAAATGATTTCATTTATAGTGAAGATAATGACTATGGTTGTAATGAAGGATATGATGATGTACGTAATGATGAGGATAAATCACAACTAGATGAATCTTTTTCTCTTAAACCCATCTTCTTTATTCCTTCTTATAATGAAAATAATTTTGATAAATGGGAAAAATACTTCTCACCTCATTCTCCTAGGCATAATGCACAAAATGCACAAAGTAATCATGCACTTTCAAATGAACATCTCACTGGTGATGATTTATTTCCACATGAACCTAATCTCTCTCTACCTTTTTCTACTACTATGTTTAAAATACAACAATATAAATGCAATAGAATCAAATTACCAAAGCATAGTTCAAATGATGCATTGTGTGTTCCTAACTCTACTCTTTCAAAAGAATGTTCAAATGATAACTCTTATTTCTCATGTTTCAAATGAAGGAAATTTATACATTCCATCCATGGATAGAATAGATACGCATGATATTCCAAATTCTAATGATAAATTATTCTATATTATAAAGGAATCAAATCTTTCTCTTTCATGTCTTCCAAGCAATGATATAAGTGATTATGAATACAATAGTGAACATGGAAATGAATATGAAAATGAAGATTAATATGCAAATGATGATTCTAATTCTTTTATTTCAAATGAACAAAATGAATATTTTGATAATGCATGGAATAATTATAACTACTATGTATATAATGAATAAGAAATTGCATCTCATGCTTCTAACCCTTCTCTCAAGTCTCATGCATGCCAGAATGTTGATTCTAAAACTATGAATGATTCTATTTCTAATCATGGACATGTTAATATTATAAGCACATCTTTTACTAATTTAGAATGCGATTCAATAAAATATAAAGATACCAAGGAATTTACTAAGACACCCCTCACTACAGTAGAACCTAATTCTCACCCATGACCCAAAAAGAATGGTATCCCACATCCCTCTCACAAGGTCCAAGCTACAATTACTCCTAAGGTTCAAGTGAGCACACCACCTCTTTATGATCCCATTATTAAATGTAGCATTCCCATGGTTAAAATTAACAATCAAATTCAATGATTAAATTAACCACTTCAAGATACTAATGTACCATCCCAAGAGATCCTTTCCTTGATGCATGCAATCAATAAATTACAACACCAAGTACATATTCTTACATTGGAAAAAAAACTTATAAATCTTGGATGGATGCCAATGGTCTACATGGTAACCCTATTCTAAAGACATTCATAAAAATTGCATTGCCTAAGCATTTCTAGACACCATCATTACCTCACTTTGATGGAACTAGAGATCCATTCTCACATCTTCAAGCCTTTCAAAAGTCTTTGCCATCTCATGCAAGCCCTTTGATTCTAATCAAGTTGTTTTAGCAGACATTAGTGGGGGGAGCACATAATTGGTTCTTTCATCTACTCCTCATTGGTTCATTATACACATATGATGACTTAGAGGAGGTATTTCTCAGGAACTACAGTACAAACATGGGCCCTTGTATTACATATGAGAAACTTGCCACACTACATCAAACTTCTTTAGAGATAGTAAGCAAGCACATCTTAAGATTTAAGGCTCATTTATTAAGATTGATATACAAACCAACATACCTAGAGGTTCAATATATATTTATTAAGGGGATTCATCAACCTCTCCTCAAACATCTACTTTATCAAATTGAGCCTTGCTTTAGACATTTGTGTTACATAGTTCTAGAATTAGAAAATAAATTGGGATTGATTGAGGTAGATTCAGTCAATAAAATCACGATATATTTCATAAAAACATCTTCAAATACAACTTTTACCACTCAATATCCACCATGTCTTAGACAAGACAAGAGACCACAACTAGAAAAATAACCAGTCAAGAATGAAGAGAAAGTTTTCAAAACACAACATATAGTATGTAATATAGAGAAATACCAAAAAGCAACACTACAATTTGATTCAAAGTAAGATAACCCATCTTTCATATTATCAACACTATAGATAAGAGGTTAATCACATTACCTTCTATTCATCAGTGAGATCCATATCTTTTACATAGACAACCATATCAGCTCTTTTGTAATTATCATCATATCCATGAACATAATGATGATAACTATTTTAGACTCCATGATTGCATTTATAGATGTGTTGATCATGGTATTATAGCATTCACATAGGGGACACACAGATATCCTTCATCATGGAACCCTAGACCTCATTCCTCCCTAATTGAGTCATCCCAAGACATTCCTTTATAGGAATCATCGATTACTCATCACGTGAGTCATGTGGCTCCTAGGATAGAATCTCATAGGAGATATCCTATTTCATCTATTCAGATAGTTTGGAAACTATTACAACACAAACAACCCACATATAATAGTGTAATCCATGGTATACATAGTGCAGTTCCATATACATATCCAACAGAGTCACAAGCACCACAACAAAGCATAGTTTTAGAGAGATATTCACTCTAGGCAAACTTTCCAGGTCCTATTTCACATAGTAATCCACTATATTTGAGATCAAATGAGAATTATCTACAACATAAAGTTACAACAACACAAAATATCATATTGTATTTTTTAGAGTTATCATAGCCTACTATAGGTAGTGCATCAAATTCAACATCAACCCCAGGATAGGGTTTTACATAGCATGAGCAGTATGGGAACTTGTTCACTTAGTTGTTAGGGTTAAGATATTATTATAACACATTGTGATATAACATACATTTATTTTAGCATCAATTTATATCTTCACTTATCATGGTAATGATGGAGCCAAAGGTCTACCTAACCTTTTTATTCTTAAGCCACCCTTGGGAAGGTAATATGCACACAAGGCTATCTTACTTTTCCCTTCTACTAACAACTAACATTCCTAATCTTAGATATCCACCCTTATCTAAGAACCAACCTATTAAAGTCTATATCTTACCAAATCAATTGATAAAAACCTTTTACCAATCTCTAAATAATTCAACTTATCTAAACAAGTTACCAATCTCAAAATCCATACCTTACTTATATCCTACTTGAAAACTAATTCACTTTACCAAATTAATTTTACCAATTACAAAAATCCAATAAGATTATCACATACATATGATTACAAATCAAACAACTACATCCAAACATGTCTTAAATATCATCTTACCAAATATATCAGGACAATCAAATCACATATCCTAAATACCATTTACCAAGCATATACAACTTTAACATCAACATCAAATAAATTATTTCAATTCAAAACATTATAATACCACTATATACTATAAACACACACACACACACACACACACACACACACACACACACACACACATATATATATATATATATCACAAAGTTTTCAAAAACATATAAATCATGTTAGGGTCAATCAATCATAAAATGGGGTCATGCCCTCACTCTCAATCTCACTCTCTCCTCTAGTGCTAGTCCCATAATCATTTCTAGCACTCGATGACTCTCCACCTCCTTGAAATCTTGAATGCCTCTTACACTAAGTATCTCACTCTAATAAATGACCATATGCCTCACACAAATCTGCATGTCACCATTGAAGACCCATATAGTCATCCACAATCTTGGAGCTCACCTCTCTATAATCTAGAGGAGGCATCCTATGTCTATCTCTCTCAGCTCTCAACTCATCTCTCTCTCCTACTACCTTAACATAGGTAGCTATAGCTATAGAAGCTTCATAAAAAAAGTGAGCAAAAATACCAACCATAACCATAGCTCTCTCTATCAAAACCTCATCCATAGCATCATTAGGAACATACCATGTAAGCTCACATAGTGTAGACTGAATAATAGTTTCCCAAAACACATCATCCCCACCACTAAATTTAGCATGTGCATCACCCTACACATCTACTACCTCACCTAGGTTCACAACATTACACTCTAATTAGTTAGACATAATCCACAAGTAATAACAAAGCATACATACAAGGAATAAGATCAAATTATAACCACTCACTTGCCACCCTCTAAATTAACTTAGGATGCTCATATATAGGAACATATGGCACATCAAATAGATATAGTGGAGCCCATTGATGCCTTGACCACCACACCATGTATCCCTCAGTGCATCCCACATCATCTACATTAGGAAAATTTATAACCTCATCTTGCACATCTAATGTCAATGGTGCTAACTCTACCTTAGTTGGTCTAGGATGAGCTCCCACTCTTTCTAGTGCTCACACACTCCTCAACCATATCCATGTTATAGGAGGAACATCCTATCAAACTCAAAATTGCCTAGTCACATGCTTAGATTGAAAGTACTCATAAACTCTAGACCAATGATCATGTAACCAATAACTCACTCTCATGAGCTGTAGCCTCTCTTCATCCTTTGGCCATCTAGGAAATCCTCTATAGGGCCTCCATATAATGTCATTATCCACCAATCTATCTATTAATCCCCTATAGTGGTATATCCTAGGGGATCAGATAGCCAACTCACTAGTCTAATGCTTGAAAAATAGTTGTGAATATGCCCAACTCACCCTCAATAATCCAATCGGCCACACAACCACTATATGCTCATAAGCCCAATACTACAATAAAGTGGCTACACCCACACCGCTACTAAAAGACTCCTTCATAAATCTATACAAATCTCTATACAAATGAGCAAGCATGGTCCTTACCCATGAAAATATTGTACCATATATGTTAATACTCAAAACTAATCTATGCATCCTATAAGAAATAAATACTCCACTACCATCCATAATAATAAAAGAAGCTAATAAGACAACCAACCACTTTTGCAAAGGTAAAACACTAACTACATAATAATTGATAGTAAAATATCACTCTCACTACCCTTGTAGTGTACTCTTGTAGGTGCTCCCAAAAAATATATCGATGCTTAGTCACCAACATCCACACTATGTCATCTTGCAGTGACACTCACTACCCACTAATCAACAAATGTAAAATTTGATACAAATCCTCTAGAGTCATAGTAATCTCCCCTATCAGAAGCTAGAATGTGCATGTATCAACATTCCACCTCTCACATAAGGTGGTGATCAAATATCTATCCCACTGCATTATGCCAAGATCACATATGTATCCCAATCTATCTCTATCCATTATAACCCTCTCATCAGTTGATAAAGGTAGTAACCTTAGAGTCTCCATAACTTGGCCTCTATGGAACTCTCACATCCACACCTCACCCTAAAAACACTAGTAAATAGACTATATGTTAGACAATAAACACCTAAGAAATAGTAGAGTAATAACAACTCAAAAACTAAATAATTCATCCATAGTGGAGACTAGCACTATAGAAGGACACTAGTGGTGGACAATAGCACTGGAACCTAGATAACAGTGCTAAATCTAGGATAGTAACATTGAACCTCAGACATTAGTGCTAGAACTAGTCAACCATATTTAGAACTATCTGAAAATGGATTAAAATATCTAAAAATTGGCAAAAATTAGGCCCTAAAAATATACAAAAATCAAAGGATTATCATTACTCACTAGGGAAACTCCCTCACTAGCATGAATCTGTGCAACTAGCTACTCATAGTGAGTCATGGTGGGTACTCATCTCCTCAGCACCCTCTCACTCTATATCTCCAATTTATAACTACACAATAAAAAAGTGAATCATGAATTAGTCAAATCCTTCCTATATCAAACCTATTTCTAAATAAAAAGTAACATTCTACTTTACCCATAACTTGAGCTCCATAGCTCTATTTTGAAAACCATTTTTTTCTTTAGACTCATAACATTGACAACTTTGTAATAAAGTAGGAATCACTCTCTTACTATGTTATTAACCTACTATGAGACACACATCTCTACACCTATTTGGTACCTATATTAGTCCCTAAAAATCAAACACCTATTCAAAACATTCAAACAACCTAGCCTATTTGATCAAATCAATCTTTCATCCCATTCAATCTATTTTTACCTCATTTGCCTACCATGAAATGATAGCTCCTATATAACTCATAAAACCCAAATTCTATTTTTAATCCAAATCAACCAAAGATACCTTTCACTCCCAGTAGTTCAATCTCATAAATTTAAAAATTTAACATTTAATTTACTTAAATTACATGCCAACCATGTTTCTATACATCCTATCACTAGTCATCACTTTTGGCTCAACCTCCTCTATCTTAGATATCATCCCTTTCTCTAAAAGGGGGGCATAATTTATAGTATTCCTACTCTCATAGTTTATCTATTATACCTATCTAGTACATCATGGTTCTTACACACCTAATAGTCAAAATATCAAGATTTAGCTTAGAATGGTCAAAACATTTAGTGATTCAGACTACATGGGTCACTCAACATGGTTTTTACATCTTTAGTATCCAAATTAACAACACTACATACTCAAATCAGATTGGTCAAGAATTCACAAGTAGTTCAGAATCCATGGGTCACTTAGCATTACTCAGCTTAGATTGGTTAAATATTTCACTAGTGGTTTAGACTCCAAGGGTCACCTAGCATTACTTAACTTAGATTGGTCAAATATCTCACAAGTGGTTCAGACTCCAGGGGTCACTTAACATTACTCAACATAGATTGGTCAAAGATTTCATAAGTGGTTAAGACTCTAGGGGTTACTTATCATTACTCAACTTAGATTGGTCAAATTATATAGTGATTTAGACTACATTGGGTCACTCAACATTACATAGGACATTCAGAGGGATACACCTTTGATTTATAGATATATAGATTTCTATATTATCAGATGCATCACTCATATACCATATTTGAGGGCATGACATAAATGTTCATGTCCTTCATCTTCCAAGATTATATATATTGAGATGGTAGGATATGCCATTTTATTCTTACACATTTTACCAACATTTTTAATAAACACCCAGGCATTACTTAGGTTGTCACCAGGATGGACCATATGGTCATCTATAGTGATTGGTACATAATATTACTCAAACCCAAGAGTTTGTGTAGTAAAGAGGATAAACATTAGTTTTGGACCTTTGAGAACTTCTCAAATCTAGTTTAGATTATTTAGATTTAGTATAAAGGGCATCTATTACAGGGATTCCTTCTCTTTTCTAGGCACTATTCAGATTTAGTACAAGGGGCATCTATTACAGGGATTCCTTCTATTTTTTAGGAACTATTTAAGATCAATATAGGGGGCATCTATTACATGGATTACTTCTTTTTCTTTGATCACTATTTTATTTATTTAATCCACTTCCCTGGCCAAGAAGTTGGATCATTTTAGCACACTTATCTTCACATAGGCAAGTCCAGGTACGCATCTTATTTCTTTATTTTACTCTAGTAATTTATTTCATTACATCACTATAATAAAAGGGGGGAAATTTAATCACCCTAAATTTTTCAAGAAAACACACATATGTCTTTTCATGGTCCTTTCATAAGAGACTTTAACTGGAGAATATGAACTTTATTCGTATTTAGTCAAGTCCTTCTATCTATCTTATCTTGGTTTCACTATATTCCCTAGGCATATATTTGATAATTCCCAATAATTTTTAGCTTACCAGGTTTGACCCTTTTAGGCCCAAATAATTATTTTGGACCCTGATCCATCCCCCTAATTCCTAAACCCCTTGGACAATAGTATTGGAAACTAGACTATAGCACTGAAACCCAGGGTGTCTAGTTTTCAGCGCTATTATCCAAGGTCAATATGACCCCAAATGGTTAGTTTTCTCTACCAAATAGGTATTATACCCTTTATTTTCTTCATTCTTAAGTTTCCCCTTTGTTGGCCAAATGTAAATAAAGCTCCAAAATTCAAAATAAAGAGTCTCCTATATAAAGGACTTCACAAGGCATTTTATAGCTAGCACTTACTACTTTGGCACATTAGACATAATAAAAGTTAGTCAATAGTATAGCTCAAATTCTCTAAATCATAATTATATTTTCATGATTGATCAAGGAAAGGCCTAAGCAAATTTCATTCTTGCATCAATCATGCACGTTGACTAAGCACGTTCCCTAAGGGAGAACTACATTAGATTTGAGACCCTAGCTTGAGGGTTAATGTAGGTAGCAATTAGAACATTAGAGGTTCTATATTTTGTGATAATTTTACCTAACCTACTTTTTCCCCCTTTTGCATTTTATCTATTTTGTTTTTTCCATGTGCATAGACAAGTACAAGTACTAAAGATGAAAATAGACCCTTGATGAGACTCAGTGACTTCCAAATGCTAAAATTTGATATGCAGGGTCTCTTGGAGCTGAGGGATAGAACCCATAAAGATTATAAAAGTATATCAAAAGGATTATATCACCAAAAATAGGACTATAGTGTTGGACCCCAAAGTGTCCAATTTTTTGGTGCTACTATCTAGGTAAAAAATAGACTTTTGGGTCCTATTTTTGATAGCTTACCCAGTCAGCTCAAAAATTTGCATTTCCAAAATCTTGTCTTAGTCTAAAAATCAACTAAATTTACTCTTTATCCCCTTGTTTTCTATTTTTAGTAATTAATTGATCAAATCAAAAATTTGAAAATTAATACATTGATCTAAACATATTGTATTCACATATTTTATAGATTAATCCAGACCCCTGACTAATTAGGAAATTAAACCTTATCTTCACAAAAATATTAAAATAATAAGTGAATAATAGGTGTGGGATAGACATGTGAATCAAATATCTCAAAATAAATGGATTACACATACCATGTGTAAAATAGGAATAATAAAATTTTGGTGTATAATCACAAAATGACATCATCATTAAATCACATTTATAACACTTTTTTTGTATAAAAATATAAAGATATCATCATTAATTACATGTTTAATAAGTGAATTCTACCTATGTGTATGTAGGTATAAGACATGTAAGTAAGATCTCATCATGAAAGTATATATGTAATAGGTAGCTTGACTCATACACACTTGAGTGGAATAAATGCAAGAAAAGGTGGTAATGGTTTTCTCATATTTGGAAAAGGTATAAGAAAAAAAACATTAAATATGAATTCCTCCCTATATGGATTGTATATAAAAAACAAAGGCACAATGAATAATATGCCAAAATTTGGACAAGATGTAGGTAATGTAGGATGGAAATAACATGCCCCATTATAAGTAACATATAATCAATGTGGGCATAGGAGTATAATTCCCCTAATACTAAATATATAACTAATGAAACACAAAAATAGTGTACCCAAATTAATGCATGGTAGGGATGATGGAAATTAGGCAAACATGTATATAGTCAATCAAAGATCAATGGGCATGATATAGATCATTGCACCAATCATATGGAAATTGTTATTAGAAGTTCTTTGAAATTCCCATTATAACATGCTAAGAAGTATATGTGTGAAAATTGAGTTATAGAATCAAAATTCAGATGAAAATATAACAAATAAAATTATTCCCTTAGTTCATACTAGTGAAAATTTAGAGAAATGTAGAATAGAAGACATAAAATTCATTATTTTTATATTATGAATCAAATTCAAATGAAACAAAGCATACATGAACATGAAAAAAGTAAAAAAATAAATTTAGAAGAACCATCATCAAAGCTCTATATTAATATTTTTTCATAACTCTTTTCCTTTACATTCAAACACTATTTAAAGATCTTACAAAGGATCCATAGCTTTGAATTTTATCCCTTTCATTTATTTTTAGGAGTATTTACATGTTATGAATACTTTTGATATACAAACATGTGTTGAATACATAAAAAAGATATAAAATATACAAAATAATACATATTATACACTTGTAATTCATACATACTATGCGATTTTTCACTCTTATATCTAATACCAACACTTTCCTAGACTTAAACAATTGTCTTGTCCTAAAACAAAGTCACAAGAAGTATGTAAAAGTCAAGATATGGTGGAGTTTCCTACACTATGGGGTTGGTAAAAAAACATTACTTGTAATAATCACTCAAGGTATAGCTTACTAATTTTCACCTCTTGTGCACTACTTAGCCACCCTTTCAAGTTTTCAACTAAGAAACATACCAATCTACCACCCTTTCTAGTTTTCAATAGATTGACAAAATTAGGAGGTCACCCTTTATGGATTTTTAACTATCTTGGCCTCAAACTCAATGCTCATGACTGTCTATACTTCAAAAATATTCAAAATTTATAAAATTGATTCTTGAAATAGTTAGAGAGAATGTGGAGGCATGGAGTTCACAACTTGAGTTGAAAGAGGTTTAAAGATGGTAGTACGACTAGGGCTGTGTCAAAATATGCTATTGATGAATAAGATGGTGCTATGGAAAATGTGGCTGAGTATTATGCAATTGTAGATTCAAGTATTGGAGGTGTTTCATGCAATTTTTTGACCACTTTCCTAGTTTGAAGTTCTTGAGAATGCTAGGTTGGTAGAATGAATTGAGGCTTGTTAATGATATAAACAATGGAGTTGTAAAAATGTGATAGATATTGTTTTAACTAAAACTAATCCACTATAGCATCCTAAACCATGTTGATTAATGTGCATGTATCTTGGCACTGCATAATGTTATGTATGTCTTCATCCTCTATGGTAGTAATGATGACCCTATTTTGTGAGACCTATAATTAACGTCTTGTAAAATTTCTTCCAACCTATATATGTAGTGCTGAATTTTCATGTTGATTAACATGTTCTAGATAATCTCATTCTACCATGTATTCATCTTATCCATGACATTGTATATTTAGGAAATACACTCCTTCAAAGTAATGTCCATTTGATATGGTATGGATGTATGATCTTCCATGGATTCCTTATATTTTTTTCCTTAGAGAAATCTAAATTTTCTTCATTCCAAGTATCTTGTAGTTATTACTTCTATTCGAGCTTGTTACGAGTAATTTGTGTCACTTGTAACATAATAGAGATAAGTAATTTATTCATATTCTTCATAGAGCTCAAACATCATGTTTATTTTGATTTTAAACTACTAACCTTGTGCTAAGATTTTTTATATTTTTTAGGCATCCACCCAAGCCTTGGTGAGTCAAGAAAGTAAGGCTAGGAGTTGTTTCTTTTATAACATTACTTTGTGACCCAAAACTTGTACCATTAGTGTTAGACAATTTTCATATATGATATTACAAGCCTTGGATAATTGAACATGTAAATATACATTTTCCTCCCTCTTCTAGAGGTTTTCTTGATCCATATCAGTTTCCTTATACACTATGGACTCTTGGAAATGGTATCTCCATCAATTTGCTTGGATAATGTGATTTGGATCACATCAAGTGATGCTTATTGATTTTTAATGGCCAAATCACATGATGTCATAGAAGTTATGGCCAAAACTATTGGGTTATAGATTTATGTAATTAGGAGTGTAAACATTGGGTGTCATAGTGGTGGGGGTTGGAGATCCCATAACTATTGAATGGTTATCTATGGATTTTACTATGATACATCTTATTATGTTCCTCCTTATACTAATCTTGAGTCTTGAGAGGTGCTCAAAGGCTATAAGACTTCAGGAATTAGTTGATCCTTGATCACCTCTGTGGGATTCATAGTTTGCTCAAGATACTCAACCTTATAAATGATAGCTATGATTTTAGCCTTTTTTTTCAATTTTAACTCCCCCTTTTCTTTATAAGTTACCTTTGATTGCATTTTTTATCTTTTTTTTCTTGTTCAACTTATTATGTAACACATTGAAATCTTTTTCTTTGCCCTTTTTATGCTTTAGATCCTCTTGTTTACATAGGTTTCTTTCTATTTATCCTCAGGTTCCTTGGCTAATAAATTAACTTATACCTTTTTATTATGCACATCTTACATATCCTTTTATTCTTGCTTTGCATATCTTCTTCTTATTTATATTCTTCTCCACTACATCTTTCTTATTCATCTCATCTTCTTTATTTTTTTTTCTTGTTTAGCCATCTTCAATTTGGCATTTTCTTCTTATTATTTTTCCCTAGTAGCTTCTTACTTTTCCTTCATAGTTTCTTGTGATTTCTACTCTTTGCTATCTCCTTAGGGTTATTTTTGATTCATTTTTTTTTCTAATTTGAATTGTTGAGAAGTGGTTTGTTGCACATAGCTTGCCTTAGGATAAACTACATGAGTGGGTGTATAGGGGGAAAATGATAGAGAAGTGAGTGAATGGGGTGAAAAAGGACTATGGGAATATTGTGTCATATAGAATCCTATTGTAATATTTAAATAAAAAATATTCTTTTTATTCTTGATAAATTTACTCAAATCTATGGCTTATTTCTCCTGCAACATTTAATCCTATGCAATTATTAAATCTTCCTCCCATCCATGACATAAAAACATATTTAAATTTTGAAGAAATATTTGTATTATGGGATTCTCACATTTAAATGAAAACATTTTTATAAAATATTATTAGACTGTGGCTAATTCTCTATCTCTTATCTACATTATTGGTGAATATACCAAGCTCATGGAAAAGGTGTTAGACTATGTTGAAATACATGACCCAATAACTTGGTTTCACACCTTGAAAATACCATATGTTAACACACCTATGGATATATAATTTAAGACATTGACCTTCTTAAAACAATGACCATTAATAATATATGTTAGGTGAAACTTGAAACCTAGTTCACATTAGTTTAAAGACATATATCCATTGTAATTATTTAGAACAATGAACTACCCAAATGTTATAACAACACCTTTGAGCACATATTTCAATGTACCAACTAAGAAATATAAATTAGGAATATGTTTTTCCAAATAAAATATAGTTGAATTAGGTATTCTATTGTAAATTACTAAGGTAATTATCACTTGATAATAAAAATCATTCTCATTGGTCTTACTTCAAGATATCCTTGTGCCTAGTTTAACATGTATGCATATGAATCACAAATCACATAATAAAAAAAATTCCCTAGTAGATTACCCTCATAATTAGGATCCATATAGTCTATGTCTATTAGGATTACTTGGTACAATAGCTCCACTTTTGATCTTAACAAAAATCACATTTATGGAGACTTGTACTTGATTAGATATTGATGAACTTACTCCATTGTTTTGATAGGTCTATATGTAAAATTATTTTTATATTATAATTATAGAGGTCGATGATTATTTTGTGTGAAGTCAATAAGCTTTCTAGTTCATAGAGCCTATGATTTTGGTTTTACACCAACCTTAAACTTGTTGTTATCTCTATAGGCATACGGTGATGTAAGTTACTTAGGAATGATGTATGGTTTTATCTCAACTTTATTCAAGGGTATAATTATGATTTTATCTTCTAGTGAACCTTTAGTTGTCTAGCTACTACATTGATGGTCATTTTACCATCTTATGACCACTTTTTCTTAATGAAATCAAGGTATTGCATTTCATCAACCTTCATGTCAATGAACTCAAATTCACCTCATATACTAAGATCAAAAACTTTGATTTATACTTATTCTTATATATTCCAATAGGGTATACCATTCCATAATCTATGAAAATGAGTGTGATTGGGTTTAACTCAATGGACATCATAAAATGGCCTCCTATGTGAACTAAGGAATCATATTCACCATCTTCCAAATTAGATTTTTTTTGGTACTTCATACCTTGAAAGTTTAATATCCACTTTGGAATCAACATCCCATGACTTATTATTTTTCACATACCATGATACCCTTTTAGTTTATTCCTAACCCCTTTTTATGTAGTTTAATAGATAATGCAACAAATTGGTGATGTTATAAAATATGTCCTTATTTGTAGAGTACTTAACAACTTTATAAGGTCTATCATGGATGTCACTACTCTATCCTACCATAATACAAAAAAAAATCCCCATACATCTATGCATCTATGAATTTAACATCTTATTAAGAAGCATTTTGGTTTTGAACATTATGTAATAACAAATTAATTGAAACATCAAAACCTTCTCCTTGGTAGGGTTTGGGTGATTTTCCTACCATAATTTTTTTATTATAAGCTGATATGGAATTTTAAAAGGTGAAAATTATTTCTACTTGTATTTATTTCAAGTGATAAATTATAGATACACAAGGTCTCTTGGATGCACATTTACCATATTCACATTGTGCATTACTTTCTCCTTTCTTTTATTATATAGACCTAGGAAATCCTCTGTCTGGTGATACTAAAATATTCTATAGTAAAGACAATATATCTATATCTACATGTCATAGGGATAATTTCATGTGAAGTGGTTATATTCACCACAAAAATAAGTAATAAGTTGTGTAACCTATTTATTATCTTTTCCTTGATTTTTATTTAATCACTGATATCTTCCTTTATATCCTATTGAGTGCCCTCCTGATATTTATGAAGAAACCAACCCTTTATTTTATTATCCATAATATCACCCATACTATCTCTGAGGGGAAAGTGGAGCTCATCTTTTTTGTTGTGGTGGCTATGTAGAATTCCTAGGATGTTGGTATTGTGGGGATGAATGTGTCCATCCATATTGGTATTGATGTGATTGGATTATCCATACTACATGAACATATGGTTGATATTGAAGAGATTATGTTATTATTTACTATGGAGATTGCAACATCCATCTAGGCATAGCTTGCATAACTGAAATCATCTCTACATTTTGGCTTGGTACTCTTAGTTTTGTAGATGGAATATTCTATGAAGTGACTATAATACATTTATGGTGATGTCCTCATTTAGCTCTCAAATTAATCTACAACTATTTTCATCATGATTATGGAATTCTAAAAAATGATATTACATATTATGCAATTGTTTTATATATTGATGTAACAAATGGCATTTAGTAGTGGGATGTGCTATTATTTGATAGATCTTATAAAACTCCACTTTTTTGATCTTAGGACAATAATTCCTATGATGACCCTTCTCACTAGAATCCATGAAACACATATATAATTTATCTATATTTCTCTTGTGAAATTCATCCATTTTGAGCAAGACAACATTTGTCTTAGTATCTATCCTTCCAACTGGCTATGAAATTTCCCCATAATCTTTTATTTGTTCAAATCAAATAAAAAATAATCTATCCTAAACCTTATTGAGAAATTATTTTTGTGATAAAAAAATTAATTATGGGTCATATGCCTTTGATGAACTATACAAATTCATTTGTGTCTACAAACTAAAAACTTAATATATTAATAATAACTAAGAATTTATTATCGTAAACCAAAACTGTTTCACCTATTTTATGTAAAATTTCCTTTAGGTCATGAATGGTTTTAATTAGGAATTTATGCACATTTAATTCCCTAATTAGTTTATTCTTCACATCCTATAAATCCATATTTATTGTACTATTTTTATATATGAACTATAGAGGTTGAACTATCAAAACTCCTATGAGCTCACACGTATTTGCATAATTAGTTTAACACCATTATCTTGTCATTTCCTTTCATAAGTCAACAAGTAATCTTAGGGTTATTTTAAACATCATAAAGTGTCAAAGTTTTGAAAATTCTTGGATTTATATCCATGTTTCCTATGCTTTCTCCTAAAAAAACTAGTTTCTTAGGATTAGACTTTACTAGTGTCCTAAGATTCAATGTAGCTGCCTTTAGAGTACCAATATTCTTATTTCTTACTAATTTATATGTTTATACACTTATCTTACCATTTTTTTGTAAAATCATCAAACCACTCAATACACTCAATTTCTACATTTCTTAATCTTCTTAACAAATTATGGATGGGTGATGCATTCCCTTGAAATGAATGATCCATATTTGAATTACTTTCTTCAATTAAAATTACACATAAATTTAATTTAAAAATTTTCATCAATTCATTAAGATATTATCCTTATTATTCTCCAAATAATATCCTCCCTTGTAACTACTTCCTAAAACTATCCTCTATATATTGCATTTTCTTCTCCATAACTACTTCATATTCTCCTTATTTCATTTTATTAGAAACACTTTCCTCATCTCACTCCTTACATTCAGTCTATTTTGCACCCTCAATTACCTTAGTTACTCTAATTTACCCATATTATTAATATCTACTTTCCCTTGGAGGTATATCTCCTCCCATAATATTCTCACTCCCTAATATACCTCTACTCATAGTTACATTAGGACCATTCTATTTATTCCATCACTTTTGTTTTCATAAATTTGTCTTTAATCCTAGAAATGTATTATATTTATAATTATCTACATCTTCCATATTCTAGGTTTAGGTTCAAGTTTTATTCTATCGATTCCTCATCATTCACTTCCTTCAACCCACATCCCCATAACACCCTAGATGACTACTCCATCTCAACCAAGATTGGCACCATGACTTTCTTCATAACTAACATATTTAAAATTATCATTATTCACTATAAAAACTTATCTATGATACCTCTTACAAATAAATTCTATGTAGATTTAAACATAATGTACCCTTACATGGAAAACTTAGTGATATACCCATCAATAGTGGTTTTTATCCATTGGTATATCGTATGTGTTCACTCAATGTCTAAGTTTTTCATTATTTCTAACTTTTCTTCACTACATATAAAATTCTATCTCCCTCTATTTAAAAAAATAATATTCTAATATTAACAATCGAGTGATTAATAGTTCAAGAAAATCACACCAAAAGAATTCATATATTTCACCATGAATATGTTCATTTATAATTTTCTTCATCATACTTCTAATTTATCTGGTCTATTATTCTATGAATAATTAAATTCTTTCATCAAACCATCATTCCAAATATATTTGAACATGTATCCATTTCAACATGTTATAGGTTTCATACTCAACACATCATTTTTAGTAAAGGATCTTATGAGTTATAAAATCAAAATTATGTCTTGAATATGACAATTTAAATTATTCCTTTGGTTCATACTTAGTGAAAATTTAGAGAAATGTTGACTGGAACACATAAATTTTTTATTATTGATATATTATAAAGTAGATTAAAATGAAATAAAGTATACATGTTCACATAATAAGTACATAAATACCTTCAAAAGAACCATTATTGGATATATATATATATATATATATATATATATATATATATATATATATATATATATATATATACATACATACATACATATATATGTATATATATATATATACACACACATACATATATATATATACATATATATATATATATACATATATATATATTAGAATATATATATATATATATATATATATATATATTAGAACTCTAACTTTACATTCAAACATTATTCAAAGATATTACAAAGGCTTTGCTACTTTACATAATAAGTATATAAATACCTTCAAAAGAACCATTATTGGATATATATATATATATATATATATATGTATATATATGTGTATATATATATATATACACACACACACACACATATATATATACACACACATATATATACATATATATATATATATACATATATATATATATATATATATATATATATATATATATATATATATATATATATATATATATATATATATATATATATGAACTCTAACTTTACATTCAAACATTATTCAAAGATATTACAAAGGCTTTGCTACTTTGCATTATATACTTTTATTTTTTTTCCTAAAGGATCCTTTATTTATTTTTTAGAATTTTTATATATAACCATGTGAAAAATACATATAAAATGATATACACTATATGAAATACTACATATTGCACACTTTTTATTCACGCATACTCTGCACTCCTATATATACTACCAACATCAACATATATTATATAAAGCACAAAAATAAATAAAACCAAGTATATATAAACCATACTACATTCAATTAAACTATGAGAAAAATGTCAAACATGCATAGTAAATAATTCAAAAAATGCCACATATTAGACAATTCAAGTAATGTCATGTAAAGTATATAAGTCAAAGAATGCCATATAAAGTAGAAAAGTCAATAAATTTTATGAAAAGTAAATAAGTAAAATAAATTTACATAATATACATGTCAATAAATGTCACACATAGAGCAATCAAAACACATAAATTAAACAATCACAAGCATATGACACATAATATACAATGAAAACATCCATTGTAGGGAAGGCAAGAGTGGCTTTTTAGATAATAAGCACTATATAAAACACATCAAGCATTATTTTAATAAATAAAAGTGAATAAAAACACTAAACACAAAATATATATGACATATAAGGATATATAATAAAATAAAAGCTCAACATGATAAAGGAAACAAGGAAAATAGGACTTAGAATACTATTAGGAATCATCCAATAGGATGCCCCTAGAGTGTGAATGAGAACACCTCCAATTGAACAAAAGGATTCCCCCAACCAACTTTGAATCCATAATCAAATGTATTTACCTATGTATCTTGCATAAAACTAAATAATATCATTACTATAATGTGCATAAAAAATTGTCAATATATAAATAATCATGATATGCTATTATTTTTAAACCATGTAACACTAAAATATAAATGAAAATAAATACTATAGGATATGAAATATTCAAAGGTAATATCAACCAATAAAAATAAATACAATGTGTGAACGTGAGAATAATAAAGTGGGAAAGGACCCCTACTAACCCAAAAATTCCCTCAGAACTATGTATGCATTGGGATGGAATGCCTCAAAATATAATGTGATATAATCATGAGGAAGTTCACATAATATTTTAAAATGGGATATAAGAATCAAAGGAAAGATCCATAAGTAAAGAAACAAGTGCAATCAAACATGAGGATAATTTATAAAAATGACACAACTCATGAGAGGATTTGGGGAAGGAACTCAATAAACAACCAAAATATGAAATTAGAGAGAGAATAAGTTAACTTAAAAACTCAAAAAAATATAGACAATAAATAATGATACCATTGGAATAAAATAGAATCAAATAAAAACACAATGACCCCTACTAACCCAAAACTTCCCTCAAAACTATGTATGTGTATGAACGTGAGAAGAATAAAGTGGGAAAGGACCCCTACTAACCCAAAACTTCCCTCAGAACTATGTATGCACTGGGGTGGAATGCCTCAAAATATAATGTGATATAATCATGAGGAAGTTCACATAATATTTTAAAATGGGATATAATAATCAAAGGAAAGATCCATAAGCAAAGAAATAAGTGCAATCAAACATGAGGACAATTTATAAAAATGACACAACTCATGAGAGGATTTGGGGAAGGAACTCAATAAACAACCAAAATATGAAATTAGAGAGAGAATAAGTTAACTTAAAAACTCAAAAAAATATAGACAATAAATAATGATACCATTGGAATAAAATAAAATCAAATAAAAACACAATGACCCCTACTAACCCAAAACTTCCCTCAAAACTATGTATGCATATGAACGTGAGAAGAATAAAGTGGGAAAGAACCCCTACTAACCCAAAACTTCCCTCAGAACTATGTATGCACTAGGGTGGAATGCCTCAAAATATAATGTGATATAATCATGAGGAAGTTCAAATAATATTTTAAAATGGGATATAATAATCAAAGGAAAGATCCATAAGCAAAGAAAAAAGTGCAATCAAACATGAGGATAATTTATAAAAATGACACAACTCATGAGAGGAATTGGGGAAGGAACTCAATAAACAACCAAAATATGAAATTAGAGAGAGAATAAGGTAACTTAAAAACTCAAAAAAATATAGACAATAAATAATGATACCATTGGAATAAAATAAAATCAAATAAAAACACAATGAAGTAACAAACATGGAATAAAAATTACCTAAAATATACACACAAAATGATAAAATAAACTAATTCATGAAAATAAATAGAAGCAAGCAAGAAAAATAAATTTAAGTTATACACAAAATAAATTGTTGATTTAGTCATATGGGTTTATAAAGTAAGGATAACCCCAAAATCCAAGTAATTGATCATACTCTGTATATGTATACATTATCATATCCTCATGGTTAGTATTTGTATGTCTTTAGACCTACAGGTCCAAGAAGGACAATACATTTACATCACCATTCTCAACATTAGTATAATCATCATCAATATAACCACCATCATGGTAAAAATTATCATTAAAATAATTTGTTGTAGATTTTGTCTCCTCCTATAAATTATCAATTTCCTTTATCTAATTGGCATGTCGAATGATTGTATCCTTGGTAGGTGTTTTATCTTGAATATGTGTAAGCAATTATGATAATATTAGCTTGGCATGTAGATGAGAAGGTACTTAGAATTTAGGTGAAATTATTCAAGGCTATATTATTTAATTCTTTGGTTGATATTTATGTAACAATTCATGTTGAAATTATGTTAGAAGGTCTTATGTAGTACTTTAGATAGTGATCACTTTATTATCATGGAATTATTTTAAAGTGTTGGTGAAATTACTTTCATTTTATTATGCCAGTGTCATTTAAAAATACATCATATGTCCATTATCTATTAATACACAAAACCAAAATAATATGGTCTTAGGACCCATGGTGATATACAAGGTAATGCTCCTAAGAGGTTTCCTAGTTATTCCATCATTTCAATTAAGAGATGTGGTTATATAGGATTTATACTTCTAAGTCTATCCAAGACTAGAAATAAATTTTATTGTGTACATGTTTATAATTAAATCATTATCAACCTTAACCTTATTTTTATCCTTGAGTGTGTATCTATGAAAGATTGAATTAAGATAGGTTAATTATTAGAGTCATCCTTTTAGATTTCATGGCCACAATATATAATTTAAGGAGGATATTTATGCATGCCATTAAACACACATACAAATCCATCAAGTTGATGATTTTTTTAACATTGTGATGGTTTATTTGAGCTATCATTTGAATACTAGCTTGGTTTTTAGATTGATTAACATGATTGGGAAGAGAATTGATAAAGAGTTTCAAGTGATTATTTGGTTTCGCCATATATTCATTAAAAGTATTATTGTGGCATTATGATTGTATTTGATTGATTTTAATTAGATCTTGAATATTATGCCTCAAATTTATGCATATACTTGTAAAATGGCTAGGGAATCTATGATAATCAAAATATACATTATCATCATGGCTAATAAATAAATTTCTTGATTATTTAATCTCTTGCTTAGGTGGTAAAGAGATCATATTGCATTCGAGAAATTGTTTAATCATATTTTGAGGAGTTTTAGTTAATCATGTAAATTGTTTTCATTATCTGTGTTGTAACATCAATAAATTTTTGGATGGTTGGTATACCATATTTACTTCATTCTTGGCCTCATTCTTAGGTTAGAAATTAATATCACTAGCCTTAGATTTGTATGTTTATTTACCTTGATATTTATCTCCACTATAGGTCAATGTATTTGCCACATATTTGATCATATTTGAAATCTAAAATACTTATCAACATATTTTATAACCACATGGAAAATTTCATCAAAATATTAGAAAGTACTAGAGACCACTTTGTCTTTAATGGGTTGGAGTAAAATATGAGAAAATATAATTTATAATTCATTATCATGTAATTGGTGAGTCATCTTTGTAAGCATGTTTTTGAATCAAAGGTCACTAAAGTTCTCATTAGGTACTTATTTGAGTTGGGTAATCTATGAAAACATGAAATTCATTCTAATTTTGATTTAAAAGTGAGATAAGAAATAATTGGTCAAAGCATTGAAAGTTAGTATGGATATAGATGTTCAAGAATAAAAACAATCAAGAGAATAGTCCTTAAGGTTTCTAAGAAAGAGCTTCACAAAAAAAATCACTATGTGCAAATTTAAGCCATAAATATGATAGGAAAATGGTTGGAAAGGATATCATAAGCCAAAGGATTGAGTAATATATCATGTGAAGTAACCTTATCAATTAAATTTTGAGATGATTTAGAAAGAAATTAATCCAAAATATGGATTTAGTTTACTATACATGTTGTCTAGTTAATTTACACTATACTCAATTATGTAATTCATGTATGTAAAATAATATATAATAATATTTTTATTATTGTTCATGTAAAATGAGATGTTTAGTTAAGTCGTAGTAGAAGAATTAGTTTTGGGATGGTTTGGACATTTTTGTATTGATGAAGTTAACAATATTCAACCTTTGAATCTAAGGGTTTTTTCAAAGATGATGAAACTATTAGTAAGCACAGGTGGTGGATGAATATATATTAGTATTTATAAGTAGTAGTTACGTAATTTTTGGTATCTATAGGTGGAAGTAACAAAACTACCAATTTACATAAATTATTTATTTCACCACCAATCATAACATGGGTAGTGGAGTAGTTGAAAACACTTCCTCTTCTTAGCGATAATTTATCTAAATTATTTGGTGGGTTGTAAAGTGGAATGGAATACATAAATTATCTATTAAAGGTGGATATAATACTAAGAGTCAATGGTAACTCTTGAAATTGGATTCACAGTGAAGATTTTAGGTTTGGGTCCTTATTTATGTTATCTCATTATTTGCTAACTGTGAATAGTTTTTCTACTCGTATTGGATCATAGTGAAGTGTCTAAGCCTTAAATAGTGTAGTAATGGAATATATATCCATAAATTACATGTTTGGAAGTAATTTTTATAATTTTTGAATTAAATAGTGGAAGGGGAGAATATTTTCCTCTCCCAAAGGTGTTTTTACCACATCGGGTTTCTCTAGGTGAAAGAGTGTGTTCATATTATGCTTTTTATTATTTTATGCTTCCTCTTTATGTTCAATATGTTATACATATCATTTAAAAATCTTGTCTATCTTTTTTTTAGTTTTGAAAATTGTCTATAATATCCATCTATAAACCTTATGTTGAGTTAGGAGTATAGGATTCATGTTAGTGAAACTTAGTGTGGAACATCCACCTAGTTTACAAATAAAAAATTGAAGTTATTACATAACATGCATGGTTTACTTAAGGATGGTAATGTCAGGGTTAAAAATAGAGTTAATAGTTGTATAAGTAGGGATGGACACATTAATTAATTGAAAAACACTATGAAAAATGAATGAAGGTTGAGGAACATGTTGAGATGGTTGAATAACTTATGAAGTAAAAATGAAGGATCAAAACTAGTTTGCAAAGGTAAAGACATAGAAACATGATTAGAATAAATAAGATAAGGAAAAAAAATAGAATAAATTTAAGAAATAAATAAATTATTAGGTAAGGAGTGGGAACCCATTGAAGGTTGATCTATATTTGAATCATTCAAAGATCCATTATTCACCCTAAAAGGTAAATCCTCAACTATGGGTTATTAAGATATGAATTATCATTGCATATCCATTGACATATATAACATGGAATTTATTTTATTAGGATGGTCTAGGACATTTTTTATAAAAAAATCATGTTACATCATGCCCCAATCTTTACAAAATTAATTAGTATTAGGCAATGAAATAAACTAATGATTAGATATTTTTTGATTTCAATGATATATTTGGATATCTATGATTTTTTCTTAGATAATTGTTCTATTTTATTCATGGTTTATTACAAATTAAGGAAATTTTTTCATGTATATGGATATACTATAATGTTGTGTATTAGAATATTATGTTGAGATGATTTCATTTACATATTTGATTAGTCATAAAATAATTAATTTGATGTATATACATTTTGAGTATTTTTGTTATCCTATTGTAAACTTTGAATAACTACTATTTTGTTAGACTAAGGTGATTGTGGGATTATTTCACCCTCATTGAGTGAAAAAAATGGATATCATCATAGGGGAGGAGGATTCATATATATAATGGGTATGGAAAGAATGAAACCTAACCCACACACACACTTTTGCATGCTGAGATGAAATAATGTTGTTCATATTTTGTGAATGTGTTATATGCTTGAGTTTAACTATTTGTTGATATGGTTATTATTGCATACTTTGAATTTGTTATGGGTCATGTACTTTCTTTGCTATGGGTAAACTAGTTTGAGTACATATTCTCTTGTTAGTATTATTTATTAACCATTTTATGCAAAAATGATCTATGCATTTATGAAAGGATGTGTGAGCTAAATGTTGGTTTGATGAATTATGACATTATGGGCTTTTCCTATTTTCATATGGAATATTTTAGTTAATTATTTTAGTCTATAAATGAGATTTATAAAAACTATTTATGTAGGTTAAGTTATATGGTTATTGCATGCTTAAAATGGTAGCCCCTTTTGGCCACTCATGGTTGTCAAACTTAGCTATATGTAAAAATAATATATAGGGTTTTATTTTGGTTTTTGAACTTGGGTATATATAAAATTTGTGGATTAAAAAAAGGTCACTCTTATGGACCTATGTATAGAACTTGGTTCCATCCATAGGCTTGTAATATTGTGGATACACTGGTCATATAAAACTAAAAACCTTTATAGAGAAAATGATACATTTATGCATACTATTGAAAATTATTATAGGTTGACTCACTTGTGTGAAACTATGCAAACCAAAACTTACTCTTTTTTTGTTATGTTAAAGCTATATAAATGGATCTCATGAAATTAAAGTGGACATAGAACATGGTTTTTAGATTTATTTTTCTTATCTTGTTTGAGCTAATAGTTTTAGTTTTATAAAAATTTAGGAAATGTTATTTTACCTCCATCTACCAAGTACATTGTAGTTATAGGTAGTGTTAATGATCCATAAAATAGGTGGATATTCCACACTAATTTTCACCAACATGTACCCTATCAATTCAATGTATTTCCCTCAAGTTATGTGCCATAGAAAAACACCTAAAATGTTTTTTAATATGTATTTCATCTCTTAAGACCATCATATACAAAATACAATAGAATATCTCCACACTTGAAAATTTTCCACTACTCCATACATGACTATAATTTACACGCTTACATAGAGGTGACATGCCAAATGTGAAGTTATTTAATCATAGGGATGAATATTGAGCTCTCTTAACTGTTTGTGTATTAGCCTAGTTGCAAAGAATGTAAATATGTAATCAAAGGAAATAAAGATGTAAACCATAAAGATAGATAATATAAGACATACCTTGGAGAAAATCAATGTGAAAAAACTACAACAAGAGTGAATCCATGCTTCCTAACCTCTACTATGTTCTATAGTTTATAAGATTTTTCTCCTCTTGGAATTACAAGGAAAATAACCACGTACACTCATAATGATCTTTTCAATATTCTTTAGAAGATTTGAAAGAAAACTACTAAACTTAGCCTTTTCTAGCTATTTAGTATTCATTATATCACCTATAGCTAAGCAAAAATGAGAAATAATAATAAGGAATCAAACTTGCTTATACAAAATGTGAATCCAAGTAAACTACATCCCATTACACTCGTTTTTGTGTTTCCTCTATTCTCCTCTTTGTAATTTGCCTTTTAAAGACTTGTATTTAAAATCCCTCATACTTTAAATCCACCCAGGACTTTAACTAAATATCCAAACATTGAAATGCTATAAATTCGCATGTTTTTAGCAATCTATGAAGCTCAAAAATCCAAGATCTAGAGTTAAACAATTGGCTCTTGAGAGATACTGAAGCGTAGAGTATGCCAACATCAAACGAACATAACTTTTACATACAAACCCAAAATGACATGACATTTTTTTAAAACTTGTAGAATTTTTTGAGACGAATCCAAATATTTAATTAAAAATAAAATTTAAAACCAAAATTGTTAGACCCCAAATTTTTACTAAGTATTTTGTCTTTTAGCATGAAACCAACACGGTACGAAAGGAACATGGTATAGAAAGACCAAGTCATGGAACCATAATGGACTAAGAGGATAATGGTGTGGAATATTATAGCATGAGAAGACACAGTCAAAGAAGGAACATAAGTATAAATAACTCAAGATCATAGGACTTAGTATAACAATGAAAGAGTTGGGGAGCATGAGGGAAGAGGGAAATGGTTGAGAAATTATTCTCAGGGACAAACTAGACTATAATCATCACATGAGTTTCACACCATCTCTCATAAAGAAGGACATTTGGCAGCAAGGATATAGCATCAAATAAGAATATAGGGGGTATGAAGGCCTGGGTCCTTAGGAGAAAATAAGTAGATGGCTGCCATGACTCTTAGTCTATTAGAGATTATTAGCCAGTCACCTAATTGGTATTAATAATGTAACTACTTGGTTAGGTAATTTTTTTTTATAAATACCCTTATGTAAAGATGTGGAAGGTGATTGAACATTGGTATTATGTAGCGAATCCTTATGGTAATAGTAGAATTATAGAAGTTATAATCATGTTTTTGTGTTAAGCTTAAGTTGATTGATAGTTAAAATATTAATAATGGGTTTGCATTGAGTAATATGTAGCTTATAATTCACTATGAGATTTATAGAATATGCATTGTATGAGTTTGTATACTCAACACTTTGAACTTCATGACACTTATCTTCATGTTTTTGTTTGTTTGAATTGATGAGACAAGGTCCATAGTCATATATTTCCTTTTATGTGTAACCTCTAGTTAGATATATGAATAAACTCAAGTTTATGACAAGTGTTACTACAAAATATAACCCAAGAAACTAGTTTCTTGTTGTGTTCTTTGGGTGAGTGTGTAAGAGCTTAGTCTTGCATGAAAATATAGAATGTAAGCTTGTTGGGGATAGAAACTTTCACACCTTAAGAAAAATTTGATATAAAATTATGTAACATTTTGGTTCCATTACCAGGACCCATAGTGCTTACTGCATAGTAATGGAAAATGCTCAAATGTTTGTCCCTTGAGAGTATTAAACAATGGATTCCTGAGGTTGATGATAATTTTTAAATTACCTATCTTGAACCAAGAGTTTATACATGTGCATGGGTGGAATAAAATATCTATAACTCATTATATGAAACCTTCTATGTCAAAGTCCCTATACATTTGCATGTTTGGCTCTCTACTTATGCTCAAAATTGATCATGAAATTTTAGGAGGCAATCTTGGACAATAGAGAATTAAAGGGACTTAACACATTTTGGAACACTATGGACATGGGATATTAATATATAGTTGAGAGGGGTGTTGAATAGATACATCTTGGAATATGTTGCAGCCACTTACTCTTGTCTAAAAGAATCCAAGTTTTAGTTTCTCTAGGAACCACATGGTTAATATATCAGACACTTTCTACTAGAAGTAAATAAGTTTTTTATTGATTTTGGAATCAAAACTCTACCTATATAAGGTTAAATCCATCCTTGTATGAGCTTAATAGTTAAGAGGTGAAGATGTTGGTAAAGAATTTTTATTTAAAATGGTATCCAGTTAGTGAGCATTATGAAAGCGTAAATATGATGAAGCTAGATAGAGGATTATAGGTGGAGGTAGAGTAGGAAGGGGATGAGAGGAATAAATAATTAATGTTAAGATCCAAAAGGGAGTGAAAAGGTACAAGGAAGACTCACCAACTTTTGAACCATGACTAATGGTAGTTTTATCATATGAGGGAGAAACTAGATAAATAGTAGAGATTGAAGAATCACATTTAAAACAACCAAGTTCCCCAACCATAGTGCACATTCATGATTTTATGCTAGATGATTTAATCATACATAATAGGGATACAGATAGTGTAGAGTTAGAAACTAATCCTATAAGAGAAATTATAGCTGAGCTAATTTTAACTCATAGTAAATTGACACTTTATTTTCCTCTTCAAGGGAATTTCATGGCCCAACTTGGTATGCCTAGTAGACCTAGCATTCATAGTGGGTAGAATACTAGTCCAAGTATTATTAATCAACCTAATACTATGCCTAATGTCATGGGAGATGCTATTAGAGGTGTGGGAGGTGGACTTCCACCTTTAGGAATAGGACCTGGGGGTTCTCAAAATATACCATCATAATTACCTCAACTGTTGATGTTGTATTATGAAATGACACTTCATTTATCTAAATATTAGGGCATGGAGAATGCTACAAAGCATGTTCATAAGTATGAACTCATTTGGAGGGTGAGTGGTATAAATTCTTCTAAATAAAAGGCCACACAATTTTCAACCACACTTATGTAAAGAAAACATAAATGGTATAGTAAGTTTGACCCTCAACAAGCATTAATTGACTATTATCATCTCAAGTTGACATTTATTCAAGAATTTGATATTCCCAAATTTGAGAAACAAAATATTGTTGTGTTAAATGATATAAAACAAGAGCTCACTAAAAGTGTACAATAGTATGATGCACAATTTAGAACACTCTTATCTAAGCTTTCATTTGATATTAATGTTGCTTAGCATGCCCAATGGTTCATGGGAAGCTTTTTGCTTCCATTTAGATAAAACACTATCCCAAAGGACCTTTACCAGCCCACACAAATCCATAGAACCTACCCTCTACATGTTATTGGTAGCATTTGATGATTATAAACATTACCCTATTATCAGAATGGGGACCCTCCTTTACTCATTTAAAAAAATAGTGCCCAAGATGATAAACATATTAAATCACTTGACTTCATGAAGAACTAATTTAATTTACCAGTACTTGTATTTCTAGAATTTTTGGTTAATCATTCATTTTGAAATAAATATTGACATTTAGAAATATTCAAATTATTGGAAGTTTTCTTCAAGTTTTTATTCAAAAATGAGTTATTAACCATGGAAGGTTAAATGATTTATAGATAGGATTTCACTAAGGGAGTGTAAACTATCGCTTCAATAGACATGAATGCAACAAGCTTCCCTAGGTCTTATTAAACTAGCATTATATTATGTTTAAGGTATTTGGTTATAAATTTATGGATTAAACTTGTTTAAATTGGCATAAGATGAGCTATGACATCTTCAAGAAGCTAACTTAGATTCTTGATTGGACTTGTAGGATGTCAAATTAAAGTTGTGGTTTATGATGCCTCACGAGATGTCAAATTTTGGACTATGGCATAAAAAGATAAGTGTCCACCTCACTAGGCCTTATAATGCCTTAAAGATACATCACATCCCATGCAAGATGCTTAGACTAAATCTATCAAGTCTATGAGCTACGTGGCATCACCTAGAGGGATCATGAAGAAGCTAGCCATTAGAATTCAAATCCTAGGGCTACATGTCAGGATCTTATCCCCCAAGAGTAAGCCCATCTAGTCTAAGCTTCCATACATCCCCACATATCTTATTATAATGAAAAAGCTTATGAGATGATATTTCATGTATTAAAATCAACCATCTAGACACTAGCTACCTTTTAAGGCAATATGTGTCCCCCTTGGGTTTATCCAAGGTCACCACATGTCCATACCATGTTTATCCATCTAAATATTGTGAAATATCACAAGGTAGACATCTAGGTTGTACCCAAGCCATCCAATAAAGGTTTAGTGATATACAACTATCCAAGGTTCCTTATAAGAATGACACTTAGTAATAAAACAAATAAACACCCAAAATAATGGCACGTGTCCATTTTGGGCCTATGTGATGATGTTGCATGTCATTCTCACATTATTTCTATTTGACATCCATAAGATCACCTCTGAGATGGAAATGTGTCTCCACTCTATCTATTCAATCAATGCCAAGTTGTTGACAATTATCCAAAAGCCTTCCAAAGGAGAAATTTGGTAAGCAAAGCTATGAAATCCTTCTAAAGGAGACACCTATAAATTTTATATGTGAAATCCTTCCAAAGGAGACACCTAACAAGTAAAGTTGTGATTGTCTGCAAGAGAGACACCTAGGAAAGAAAGTTATGATTGCCCATGAAAGTGATGCATGTCATTCTTACAGTGAATTATAATTTAAAGATACCATGTGGCAAAGCTACATTCTAAGAATCTATTAGGCAATCAAAATGTGCCACATGTTTAGATTTCAAGCCAATTAGGTAGATTAGTCATATTTAGGCCCTGTGAGTACCTAGCTAGATTTGAGGTGGTAGCCACATGTCAAAAGGTAGTAATATTTATATTTAAAGCTAAAATTGATGGAAAGTCAAAGATAAATTAAAGCTAAATTTGAATTCTAGTGTAATTAATTGCTAAAAGCAATAGTTTGAGGACTTTTTCAATATATGCAAAGTTGATATGTTTTTTATTAATATAACATGAACTAGGATCACCATCGAAATTTCATTAATAAGAGTGATATTTTAAAAGGATACATAATCAAGGTTATTTCTATTTAAATTTTAAAGCTATATGCATTCAATTACCCTATTGTTTGTACTCTCATAGTTCGATAAAGCTCAAGCTATTTGCAAATTACACTTTCGACTACCATTGTTGGAGCTTGAGAATTATAGAAGGATACCATAAAGACATTGATTACTACATATATTATTACAATGATGGCACACGTAGGTCCATCTACTCTAGGTAAGAGTAGTTATTTTGAGAATACTGACTTTTTTTTTAGAATGGTACTTTCATCATCTTCAAAGATATTGAGTTTATTCTTGAGGCCAAAACATCTAGTGACATGCATTATAGTAACATTTACTTCATTGTATAAGTATTTAGGGATTTTTATGAGGATGAAAACATGCCTCATATAATTCAAATATCTTTTTACATCCTTTTCATTAACACTTTCAATATCCACAAGGTTTCAACCAAGCTAGAGGTCATGCCATGTGCTGACCTAGTTTATAGGATTATTGGGAAGTCAAAATGTGAATATGGGATGTTTAAGTTAATATACTAAGGCATACCTATTTATTTCATATCATGGATAAGCTTTGAGAAGTATTATGGCCTTCCTTCTCATAGATAGAGTATAACTAGTTCATCATCCATAACTAGTATGAAGTGCACTCCCTGAATAAGGTCTTGGCTTTATGGGTGATTAACCCAATGGGAGATATTCTCATGGATGATCAAGGAAAATTTCCCATCCAGTAGTTCAAATAAGGAGTTAAGATTGGACTAGCCCTATTAAACATAATGTTTGGCAATCCACACATTACCTATGTAGATATAAGGGCTATTTTACTATTGCAAATCATCTTAGAAGACCAACAGATTCCACCACTTGGGGAAATTATTAGTAATAATTTGGTATATGCAATTTAAGACACTTGCAATAATGGTTCCCCCTTTTTCATGATGAGCTAATTTCTTGATGCAATATGTGTAACTACTCAACTAGGTTAGAATTCATGGTCTCCTAAGTGATAAGAGGTTGTGCCTTAGTTGTTCTCTATAATGAGCATTCATTAGTTTAGACAGAACATAAGAGTGATTGTAGAAGAATTCTACCCAGTGGTTTATAAGTCAATCACTAAATATGAGATGTAGAGGGTTCCCCTGGAAGTCAAAAAAACTTTGAGAGATATGGGTAGCTAATGGCTATACCTGAAATACATAGTCATTAGGATAGGAGTTATGGTGTCCCATCTTACATGTTAAGTTGTGGAGTTAAAAGCTTCACTGTTATGCAAATGGTGGAAGTTGTTGAGTGTCAAAGTAACCAATGTCGATCAGGACAATCGACATCAGTCATATTCAGCTACACAGTAACCAGCATCGGTTAGGGGTCGGCTGACATCAGTTAGATAGGAACCGACGTTGGTCACCTGTGTGTTTCCAAAACTGGTCTAATTTTAGACAGACAGTTAGTTTGCATGTAAAGACTAATTTTAGTCTTGAGTCTATGTTTCTAATTATTGTTTATTTTGAGATCTATTTAAGAGACCCATGGGGCTGTATTGTAAGGAATGACTAAGAAGGATTAGATCCTCAACTTGAAGGCAAGAAAAACAATTGAGTTGGTTGTCTCAAGGGGTGTAAAATCAATTGATCTGCAGGTAGCAAGATCAGGGAGATCTACATGGTAAGTAAGATCAGTTAGATCTACAAGGGTGCAAGATCAAGGAGATCTACTTGGTGGACTGGTAGTACGCAACAACAACCATTAGGTTGATTTTCATTGACTGGTGGAGGGAACAACTCTGTGTTTGAGTTGTGATTGTAATTGATTGAGAGAGAGAACTCTTGAGGGAGAATTACTGGACACTCAAGAGGTGTGGAAAGAGTGAGATTTCTTCATTGTATTTCCTTCTGAAAGAGTGTTAATATAGATTGTATTATTTCTCGTATCTCATATTCTGTGTTATTTTTGAATTCTAGTTACATATTACTTTTGGTTTAATTCTGTGTTTAGTTACTTATACAAAGGTAATCAATTGTACTCTAAGGAGTAGGATCCTGACAGCTGGTATCAGAGCTGTGTATTCTAGATCTTGACAAGTGGTATAAGAGCTATTTGTGTAGATCCTGACAAGTGGTATTAGAGCCTGGTTCAGAGTAGGTTAGTGTTTGTTGATTACAAGTCACTCACAAGGGTTTCTATTTGAGTGGGAGTAAAGCAATGGTAGAAAAAAGTATACTAAGAATGGAGAAATTTGATGGCAAGAATTATCAATTATGGAATATACAGATAGAAGATTATCTATATTAGAAAGATCTATACTTACCATTGGGTGGGGTTGCATGTAAGCCCACATATAGCAAGATGAAGAATGGAATGTTCTTGATAGAAAGGCTCTTGGAGCTATAAGGCTGAGCCTAGCATCGCCTATGATTTCCAAGTTATCACAGGCAAAGACAATGGTAGAGTTAATGTAATCTTTGGCATATTTATATGAAAAACCCTCAGCTTCGAATAAGGTATTTCTTATGAAGAAATTATTTAATTTACAAATGTAGGAAGGTGGATCAGTATATAGTCATCTTAGTGATTTCCATGGATTAGTAAATTAGTTCATTTCAGTCAATATAGATTTTGATGATGAAATTAAGGCTCTCTTAATCTTATGCTCTTTACTTGAAAGTTGGGACAGTTTGGTAATGGTAGTTAGTAATACTACATCTGCTTCAAATATCTTGAAAGTTGATGATGTTGTTAGTGTAATCTTGAATGAAGAAATTCATAGGAAAAGCATAGGGGAAACATCAGGGAATGATTTAAGTGTTGAAAGCAGGGGAAAGTAAAGAGAGAAGAGCAAGTAAGGGAAATCAAGGTCAAAGATAGATAGGAGATCCAAATCCAAAAATGGAGGTATAACTTGCTGTAATTGTGGAAAGAAAGGGCATGTAAAGAAAGATTGTTGGTTGAAAGAAGATCAACATGAAGGAAATAAAGAAGCAAATGATGCAGGTATTATTACACGAGATGCTCTTATATGTTCCTTGGATAAAGTAGAATCTTGGGTTTTAGATTCTGGTGCCTCTTTCCATGCAACCCCAAATAGAGAATTTTTTCATGATTATGTCCATGGAGACTTTGGAAAAATTTATTTAGGGGATGGTAAGCCTTGTCAAATTGTTGGCAAAGGAGAAGTGCAGCTGAAATTGTAGAATGGCAACACATGGGTGTTGAAGGATGTCATGCATGTCCCAGTCTTGAAGTGGAATTTGATTTCTGTAGTAAAGTTGGGTGATGAGGGTTGCATAGTAACTCTCACAGCAGAATCTTGGAAAGTTTTCAAGGATGCACTTGTTTTAGCAAGAGGTAAGAAAGTAGGTACACTTTATCTATCTACTTGTATTACTGATTCTCCTTTTATTTTATCTACTTCAGATGTAGATGCAAAGATGTGGCACTATAGGCTTGGTCACATGAGTGAGAAGGGAATGGATGTTCTTAAGTTAAAAGGTAAGCTTTTAGATTTGAAAAGCATAGATTGAGATTTTTGTAAGAAAAAAAGAAAGTGAGGTTTCTTGAAACTGGGTCAACAAAGAAGAAGCATAGGTTAGAGCTTGTTTACACAGGCGTGTAGAGACCAGCTCATGGAGCTTTTATTAGAGGATCACAGTATTGCATAAAGAAGAAATTTGATGTTTTTGACACTTTTAAGAACTAGAAAGCCTTGGTTTTCAAGGAGAAGATGATGGACAGAGATTAGCTCAAGAGGCTAAATATTTTTGAGCAGGGCAGTGTTGATTTGGACAAGGTTATGATCCAAAATGAGCTCGTAGGTAAAAATCATCACTCACAAGAAAACATAGATACTGACATCAGTCAGGTAGAACCAACATCGATCAGGTAGGAACCAACGTTGGTTTGGTGGAGACCAAAGTTGGTGATGTCAGGTAGGTGGAAATCGACATCGGTCAGGTAAGAATCGACATCAGTCAGGTCGGTCACATGGAACTGACATCGATCGGGTGTAGACTAAGAGATGACTGGGATCGATCACTGTTAGAATGAAATTTGGGCAGATAACAAGCTGTCATGGAGTGTCAAACACCCATGATGAGGACTGAAAGGGTAAGTAAGCCTCAAATTCATTATTCCCCTTCTTTATACTACTTGTTGCTCACTGATGGTCAAAAACTAGGAAGTTTTGAAGAGGCAATGCAGGTAGAATCCAAGAAACAGTGGGAACATGGCATGAATGAGGAAATTGATTCCTTGGAAGAGAACAAAATGTGGGATTTGGTAGAGTTTCCAGTCAAAAAGAAAGCACTGAAAGACAAATGGATTTATAGGTTAAAGAAAGGAGAGAATGGACAGGTGAGATAGACGGCCAGGTTATATGGTCTTGAGCAAGCTTCAGGATAGTGGTATTTGAGGTTTGATAGGTTTATGATAGAGCACAACTTTAGTCAATGTTAATGTGACCATTGTATTTAGTTTACCAGTTTGGATAATATTAGCTACATTATCTTGTTACTGTATGTAGTGTATATGCTTGTTGTAGGGTCACACATGCAGGGAATTACTAAGCTAAAGGTAAAAGTAGCTTAGACATGTGCCAAGAAGGATTTAAGAGGAGAAAATAAAATACTTGGCATGAGTATTTCTAGAGATAGGGAAAATCATAGGTTGATTTTGTCTCAAGAGGATTATGTGAATAAGGTAGTGGAGATATTTGATATGCAGGATGCAAAATTGGTAAGCACACCTCTGGTTGGACAGTTCAAGTTGAGCTATGAACAATTTCCTAAATCACATGATGAGGTTGGGTACATGGTATGTACTAGACCTGATATTACCCAAGTAGTGGGAGTTGTCAGCAAGTTTATGGCCAATCCAAGAAAGGAGCACTGGAAAGCAGTTCAGTGGATTCTCAAATATTTGAGAGGGACCACCAGTAGGGATTTATGTTATGCAGGGTTAAGCACTTCTCTACATGGGTATGTAGATTTGGATATGTTAGGTGACTTGGATGATAAGAGAAGCACCATAGGATATGTGTTCACTGTTGGTGGAATGGCGGTTAGCTAGATATTAGAGTTGCAGAAGGTTGTTGTAGTCACAGTAGCTAGCAAGGATGAGAACCCTACAGATATGTTAACAAAGCTAGAAACAAAGGAGAAGTTGAATATTCATTCAACTTCTATTGGTATTCAATATTAAACTTGAAGAGGGATACAAGCTAGAAATAAATTAGAGGATGTACAGGTACAGGTACAAGTGTAACTATTTATCTCTAAGTGGGAGATTGTTAAGTTGTGGAGCTAAAAGCTTCACTGTTATGAAAATGGTGGAGGTTGCTGAGTTTCAAAGTAACTGATGTCAGTCAAGCCAACCAACATCGGTCATCTTTAGCTACATAGTAACTGCCATCGGTTAGGGGTCAGCCGACATCGGTCAGACAAGAACCGACGTCAGTCACCTGTGTGTTTCTAGAACTGGTCTAATTTTAGACAAACAATTAGTTTGCATGTAAAGACTAATTTTAGTCTTGAGTTTGCATTACTAATTATTGTTTATTTTGGTATCTATTTAAGAGACCCATGGGGCTGTATTGTAAGGAAGGACTAAGAAGGATTAGATCCTCAACTTGAAGGTAAGAACAACAATTGGGTTGGTTATCTCAAGGGGTGTAAGATCAGTTGATATGTAGGTAGCAAGATCAGGGAGATCTACATGGTAAGTAAGATCAGTTAGATCTGCAAGGGTGCAAGATCAAGGAGATCTACTTGGTGGACTGGCAGTAGGCAATAATAACCATTGGGTTGATTGTCACTGACTAGTGGAGGGAACAACTCTGTGTTTGAGTTGTGATTGTAATTGATT